>VYZP01009671.1:9437-26433 GCA_013400635.1 Hypocryptadius cinnamomeus
ATGTAAAAATTCTTGAATATAAAAATAGGATCAATTTAGGGATGGCAGTCCTCTAGGGATGGCAATTAAAATGGGAATATTTTGTTATAATCTTTGGTTTCCATAGTAACAGCAAGTTATAGACTCATCAGATTCCTGGTCTCTCTTGTATCCCACTGTTACCTTGTTGTTGAACAGCTTTCCTCTTCAGAGCAAAACACAGTAACTCTTATTTTCCACTAGCTGTGACAGATCCAGTAATTAGAACAGTAAATTTTGTCCAGTAAATAGGGTATGTACTTAGCTGTGCTAATGTGGTTTTACAGCAGAAGAAAAATGGTGGCAGCTTTAGAACTGATATGAGTATTTTTCTATCATTTAAACAGCATTTATGGCAAAAATTAATAGTTTTGCTTCATCTTGATAAATGACATATTATGGATGCCTCTATAGTACTTTGTCTTCAGAGACAATTATTAAAATGTTTTCTATACAAAGGACATTTGCTCTTTCATTTTGATTTTAAGTGGAAGAAAAACCAGATAGATGAGAATTGACTATTCATGAGTGGTAATGGGGGCAAAGGTGCAGATTGAAAGACAAATGGTGTTTTTTCCTTGGGAAAGGTGATTTTCTCTACCATAGTGACAAGAACACAGGACTAGAACATCTGGAATGTTTGGCATATCCCCATTAATCTTGAAAGTCTATCTTGTGACTTCTGTGGATTTATATTTTCCCTCCTTTTTAGCACTCTGAGTCATTAGATTGTCTGCTTCATTTTACACATTAGTACATCACACTCCATAAATCCAGACAGTAACTCCTATTCTCCTGAATGTGGCTGTTATTTCTGCATTTGCTGTCTGTGTGCATTCATATCCTATTTTTTCACTTTTTTGAAGGTTCCAGGCTTAGCTGTTTGCTTAGTAACAAAGACCTAAATCCACATCAGTGATCTCAGAGGGGTCTGATGCTTCATTCAAATCAGGCAGAATTTCAAATCACATTTATGAAGAATACTCTGAACTGTTGCTGGATGGAAAACTTTCCATACACTCTCTTTCTTCCTTAAAAAAATAAAATAAAAATAAAATTACAACAGATGAAAGAAAGGGAAAACAAATATCCCCAGTGGAATGGGAAGCACGGCACCCTGTTTCACCTCTGCTGGGTGTCTCTCCAGGTCAGGTCCAAGAGGATTTTAACTGGGCTCCTGAGGCAGGTGCTCCTATGGTTTGTGCTTGTTTTACGAGTAAATAAATTACTTCAGTCTCCAGGACTGTCTCCAGGGCCTTTCAACAACACTATAAATTCTTATTATCCAGACAAAATCGAAACTTATTTCTAGAAGAAAAAGCAGGTCTTTTGTTTCCTTTTTTTTTCTTTTTTTTTTTTCTCTCAGATTCTTTTAAGACCAAAGAAGCCAGGCAAAATTGCAAAATTGCCTAAAATATTAAGACCTTCAAGCAGACTTTGTTCAGCTCCCTGGATTGGTCTTCTGGAGTTAACTGGGTAACATGCGGTTTTTTTAAGAGTGAAAAAATTGCATGTGACTCAGCATTCCTGGTGTACCCTACAAATACTATGGAGGGTTAAAAAATGTCATTTTCAGTGTATTTTAATCATCTAGAATGTCATCTTAGCATCAAGTTGACTTGAGTGATTCTGTAGCAGGAGAGGAGAGCCAAGTGCTTTCTGCTTTCTGCTTTTCCCCTGCCTGGGGAGGAGGAGAAGCCAGGGAGGGCTGATGGCTGCCTGGTGCTGGATGTCATATCTGTCATCAGTGACATCTGACAGATGTCACTGGTGCCAGGTTTTCTCTGTAAGACACACTTTGGGCTGTGCTATTCTGAATTTTTGAATTAGTGGAACTGTTTAAATTGCAATAAATCATTCTTCGGGCTGGCCAGAAATAGGAGTTCATGGGATAAACTGTGAGTACTGGAATGGTAAAATATTTTGCATATCTTTATGAGCATTTTCTTCCAAAGTTTATATTTGCTGTATTCTGGGTGTGTTACAAATGAAGAGGTTTTAACAGTTTGATCTCTGTCTGTAAAGGTGGAAATAAATCTTAAAGTCTGAGCAAGATCATGACTCTAGAGCTGGGCTTCTTTGGGGGTTCCTTCAGCTTTATCAGGGTCTAATGAATAGAACATGATGTGAAAACCTGTTAAATTCTATTTAAATGATAGAATAATGATTTGTGGATCTTTTCAATAACTAAAGAACACAATTACCTCTGTTTACAATGATGGCTGAATGCAAAAACCTCTTCAATCCTTGTGGTACCTGCCTTGAGCTCCTTGCAAGCTGAAGAGCTCTGTGGACACCTGGGATGGAAGAAGGAACTGAGAATTTTGAAGATAGAGAGACTGACCTGGTTGTTGCAAATATTCTTGTCCATCCAGGTCGTCTTAGTTTTCACGATTGAATTTTTCTTTGATTTAAATTAATTTTGTTAAAAATGTGTTCTACATTTATGGTAATCATGGGAAACAGAGTGTAAATACCAGCTCGGGAAGGGAAGGAAAAAGATGAAGCTATAGCAACAGTGCAAGGCAGACAGACAATAAACACTCTCTTGGTGCAGGAGAATGTGATTTATGGAAAGGAGATAAGTAAACACAAATGGCATATAACTTAGCGTAGTTGCTGTAGATATTACATTGTTTCTGCAGTGAATGTATAGCGAACAGTGAACCTGTGCTCTCTGAGAACTTCCTCAGATATATTTCAGCTGTAACTCTGTATTTCAGTCACTACTATGAAAAAGATGCTTTTATTTGCTTTAATGTGGGAACAACATCCATTTGTTTCATACCTTCACAGCTACAGGAGTGAATAAACTTCCCTGAAATAACACAGCTGAAAACCCTGATATTAAGTTTCCCATTGTGGTTCACCTTAACGTGTATAAAATATAAATTATAACCAAAGAAGTTACTTTCAGCAAGTTTGGAGGATGTGATATCTGCATTGTAGGGAAAGGTGTAATGTGTCCATCTCTGTCACTCTGACTTCTCCAGGCAGCTTTGTACAGTCACACTTGATCTATCAGAAACTATAGTTGCTGCAAAAGCTATGAAAACATCAGCTAATATTTTACAGACTTGAGTTTATTTTTCCAAGGATTTTACCTTTCATTTATCCCAGAGCCTTTCTTCAACAAACCCAGTGGCAAAAATATCATATTACACTTGAATGATGGCACATTGGGCCCAGCTTTCCCCAACACGTGTGATGGATGGGTTGGAAGTGTGTGGCCACTGACTCACAAAAGGGGTTCACACGTGTCCAGCCCGAGCTGTGCCTGGTCCCTTCTCCAGGTGCTGGTGTCCCAGGGGTGCTGAGCTCCTGTCCTTGCTGGAAGGAAGGGGGTGGCATTTATCTTGCAGAAAACAAATGCCCCAGTGCTGGGAGTTGTGTTGGGATGGTTTGATGAAGGCGTTTCCACACGTGAATCAAACATCCCTCATGAGCTGTGGTGTCTTGTGGGTGGAAGCTGCAAAAAAGAAAGGGAGAGCAGGGGGTTGATTTTATCTGTCAGGTATATGCATCTCATATACTTATTTACAAGGGTTTTTTCTCCTTGGCACAGCAAGGCAACTCATTATCTGTGAAATTCCACCCACTGTCAATATTTTTGGGCAATGTAGATAGGTAAATATTGTGTTTTGTTCAGAGTGAGATTTCTAATAGAAAACTGTATATTTGCTATGAATTACAGATTATTATAAAGTAATCTTGCATATTGAAACTTCTAGTTACAGAAGCAACCCCAAAATCTATTCGAATCTTACTTTTCACTCCTGTCAATATTCAAGACTGTTTGACAAGTTGGGTTTCTTTATTAACTGCTATGACAAAAGATTCACGTAGAATACTTTTATTGACCACAGCCAAGATGTTGTATCCCTAATCTGTGATTTAGAATAAGAGTTGCTCACTTTACACACGTATTCTTAGACTAAAATCTGTGTGAAGCACAGATTTTAATTCAAATTCCACAGTGCCTGAAGACAAGTACTAAAGAATTGTAAATAGGATTATTTGTTGTGATAACCTAATTTTAAAGGAAAGGTTTTAATTTTTTACCATGGAGTCATTCACAGCCTCCAGCCTCAATGATATATGGATTCAATTTTCAGTATTTGAAGCACTTGAGGAAATAATTCCAATATTTAACTGTGTCAGTGTCAAAACTATTATTTGTGGAGTCTAATTGGCTTGTTTTTCTGTTTGATAAACTGGACATATAGAATAAAATATATTTTAAAAAAATATTTCTTGTCAGAGCAATTAGGAGCCTTTTCTGCAATGGAACCTCTTGTTCTTGAGATTGAGAGCTCAGTCGTGGCAGATCATGAGCTCTGAAGTTGCCAATTTAATACTGCAAATATTGGTTTGCATTTTGATTTCTTAAACTCAGGAGATAGAATACTCATTAGAATACTTAGGCAGAGTAAGAACTTAAAAATACATTGGTTTATAGCTTTTGGTTTTTGTTGTGTTTAATGCACACCCTGGGTGCCAGCAGTGGCTGTGAGTGACGAGTCCAGATTTCAGCTCACAGAGCTGTGAGCCCTGATTTAACACCGTCCCCAGCAGCCTGCAGAGCTGTCCTGCAGGGAGTTTGCTTCCAGTTCCTCATGGGGAAGGAGACCCAGCCTTTTTCTTCTGCTGTAAAACCACATTAGCACAGTTAACTGCATACCCTATTTGCTGGAAAGAGGGGCAGTGCCAGAGAAACTCAGGGCTGTTCTTCCTCAGAGCAGCTGCAGGAGGCCGGTGCTGCTCTGTCCCAGGGGTGGAACTGGGTGGGTGGAAGATGGAAAAAGGAAAGGGAGAGCAGGGTGTTGGTTTTATCTACCAGGTTTATGCATCTCATATACTTATTTACAAGGGTTTTTTCTCCTTGCTGCTTTAATCTTGTGCTCAGCTGCATCTGAAGGTGAGGAGCCGTGGTGGCACCACAGGGTCTGACCCCGCTGTCCCACCATGGGTGCAGCGCAGCGTGTCCAGCCCCGTGGGCACACCCCTGGGGCCCTGCAGACTCCTTGTAGAGGACACCAGTGCTTGCACTGGGCTCTCAAGCAGCTGTGGAGTGGGCCCAGCTGTGGCTCCTGGTGGGCTGAGGCACTGATCAGCAGAGGGCACCAGATCAACACAGCTGCACCTGCCGGGATGGCGCAGGTTGGCCGGGATGCAGCCAGGGATGCAGCATCTCCAGCACAGCCCCTCAGTGTGTCTGCTTTCCTGGAAGGCTTTGGGCCATAAACATTATTTCCATCTTAGACTGTGTTGTTAAAAAGAAAATCTCATGTGAGCGAGCCGCTCCAGTATTGCCTTTCCAAAGGCTGTGGGATGCCAAGCTACACAGTCACAGCTGCTGGAAGCTCAGATGAGCTGTTCTGTCATTTCAGAGATTAAAATTTTTCAGTCATGACTTAACAATTGAAAATAAAAAATAAATTTAAAGAAGTTTAATTTTTTTCTCTTTTTTTTAAACAAAGGTCCAAACAGCCCAACATGAGATGGCTTTAGAGAGGTAGGGTGGCATTAATTTCACGTTGCCAGATTTGCTGCATGAGGGAGGGTATGAGAAAATTAATGAGCTAAGCTTTTCTAAAAGCCCCACCAGCTTGTTTTTCTTTAAGAGTTGCAAAGAAATTTAAGTTTATCAAGATTAATACCTGAAAGAGCTAGAAAAAAAACCCCTAAGTATTTATTTAGTGAAGGGCTCACAGGTTGCACTGGAAAGTGCCAGCCCTGCAGTGCCCCAGTCCTTCCTTCCCTGTCTCAATACAGCAAAATATCCTCAGCTCCTGCTCGCTTTTCCTAAAGGCCACGGCAGTGTTTAACTGACATAAAGCTCTGTTTTAGGGGGATAAAATGCTGGGGCTTTTTTAAAAAAAGAAAGGAAAGGCAGAGTAGGTGAAGCTGCAGACATCAACTGTGTTTTTCAAGCTATTCAAGTTCACTTTAATGTTTTCACCAGAGTGCATCACCCCACATAATTTCTCCATTTTTTTATAGCTGTGCTAATGATGTTCTCATTTCTTCTGTAATCTGTTGCAGTCCTACACATTAGATTCAGTGATGACTTTGCAGAAAACACAGATTATGGTGTTGGCAGGAATTCCCTTCCCTGGAGGTACGAGACATTTGAGTTAGGTGAGGAGGGCAGAGTTTGCAGTTTTTCCTGGCAGTGGTTCAGTGCAGTTCTGTATTTATTGTGACTCAAAAAAAGCCTTTTATTTAGTCTGTGTATGAAATGCCTTTTGCCTTTCTTTTGGAATTAGTGAAAGTTGAGAGCATTTTATATCCTCAGAGATTTTACATTTTTTACTAGTGAATGTCAATGTGGCAGAAAATTTTGATTAATAATACCTATGGCAAGGGGAATACAGGACTTGAGAGAGTTGCAAATTATTTGGGGAGAGCAGGATTAGAGTATCAGTTGCTAATCTGTCTACTGCTACCGCACTAGAGCAATCTGCATTTGATTTACTTTTTCTGAGAATGATATGAAAAGTAAGAAATAATTTTCAAGGCCAGAAAATGTATGTTATTGTGATATGTTGTCATGGAAATGTTTTAAGAGACTACAAATAGTTAATAATACATAATATTGTAGATAATGCATTAGTTTAATCAATAAGTTATACAGGTCAATGAACTGAAACTGATATTAGAGGGAACTGAAAAGAAAATTAATAATTTAAACTGTACTGTATGTTTTTCATAAAGCTGAATATAGGCAGAAGAGATGGATAGAAGGAAATAGAGACATACATTATTTGTGTAATTCATCCACCTGTTCCTTCCAGTAAATAAGAAAACCTGTTTTCCGTCCTGAGTCAGCCTTCTTTACATAGGTTAGCTTCTGCTCTGCCTCTTTGTCTTCTCAAAACGTTTTTCAGATGTTAAATGTCTCAAGAATTAAAAACCCCCCTGTAAACTAGTTGTTTTTAATAACTCATGTGCTCGGTTGTGGGCAGCACATGCTCTCAGCACTGGGGCTGAGAAACCAATCCTAAAGCAATTTTATTTGTTCTTTCCTCAGTGATTTGAAGTGAAACAAGTCAGTGATTGAAATCCGTGTACTTCTTAGGGCACCAGTCCCTAATACCCCCCACCCTCATGATACAATCTTTAAAAATGACTCTTTGCCTGCCTGCAGCAGTCAGGCTGTTCAGTCACTGCCTGGGGAAATGGAGCAATGATTGAAGTGCCGGGGGGAGCACAATATCCACAATATCCACAATATCCTTCAGGGTGTCTCATCAGCCACAAGCAGGGCCACAGGGAGCAGATCAGGTGCTAAATGTTACTCTTCAAAAAGGTTCTGGGGAGCAGCTAGAGAGCATGAAGTCTTGCAGACTTTTTTTATTAACTACTTGTTTAGGAAAGCACGGAGGTATTTTCTGCTGTAGCCTGAACACCACCTCTGAATAACAGAAATCAAATAAAATTCCCTATTTCCTGCCTTCCCAAAGGAACTGCATTACCTATAAACCTTGTTTACCTTTGAGCTGTGATTAACAATTCCCCATAAGAAAGGATTTTGGCTATTCCAAAAAGGAAAGGCAAAACAGAGATATGTGTGCTTCTAGTATCAATGTGGGAAGAGTAAACAAGGAAAAATATTTATATTTCTGTGATTTCCCATTTGACTTTTTTGTTTGCCACTTAGCTAGTAATGGATGGGATGAGAAAATATTCAAACTGTGATTTTCAGTGGGGAATAACAATAACAGTCAGATTTGTACATATTTCCAGTACATTTTTACTTTTTTTTTTCCCTAATCCACATCCTCATTTATGTTCAGCAGAGAACATCTGTGTACAAGTCAGCTGCTTTTTAATAAATACCTGAGCATCAATGCTGTGTGTTTCCTACAGGATTTTTCACCACCACCACTCTGGGGTACAACTGCCTGTCCCTGACTGTGAGTTTTGTGTACGCCTGAGATCTTACATGTGGTAGGAATGTGGAAGGAAAGGTCAGGTCAGTGAGTGAGGTGCAGGAAAATGATGAGCTACATTCAAGCAGAGCCTCCTCAGGGCAGTTCAGCTCTCTGGCCATCCTAAGTTTGGTTTAGTCAGTCTGGCAACTTCTCTTTCTCTGTCAGAGTATTAAGATCTTCACAGACCTGCACTCTCAAACCAGGAAATTCCTCAAAGTTGAAGATGTGGTTTAAAATATATGTGTGTGTGTGTGTTGTTTTTTTCTATTTGTTTTGTTTAAGATGCCAAAAATTGGTATTTACTGAGTGCCCAGCATTTAGGTAGTTGAGATGAGATTAATCATATCTCTCTGTATTGAATTCCAGTGATTTATTAGAAAGAAATTACATTGACATGCCGTGAGCTTGCATGGACAGTCTAGGATCCATTCTTGCTTATGGCTTCCTAATAAACAGTGAAAAATCAACCACTGTTTCAATTCCAAGGGTGGAGCATGTCAGTAGTGAAAAAAATATTTGCTAAAGGCAAATTTACTAGGTTTTGCCAAGAAGCTTGTGCTAATGGCATTAATTATGAAGAGCATGATCTGTGTCATAGAGCATTTATGAAATTGAAACAAATAGACAAGACATTTCATTTTACACAAAATCAGCACCAATGTTTTAGACCTATTGGTCAGGTTAGGTGTTCTTCAACAGTAGAAGAATATTCCATTATTCTTTGTTCTAATATTTCTATCCCATAGACAACAAAAAAACTCCCATGAACAAACTCCAAACCAGCACAGAATGACAAGGGGATGGCCCAGTCCAGGTGCCAGAAAATGGAAGAGGCTTGAGTGTCTTTTAACCCAGAGCTCATATTCTACATTTAGATTTAGAAACTTTGTACAGGTGCCACTTTCTGCAATAGTTTCTTTTGTAAATTGAAAGTCAAGCAGTTCTGCTGAGTGTTCTCCTGTCGTGTGTGGTTTGTGTGCATTTGGATAATGCAGACATATCCCATGTGAGCTGCTAGGCCGTGCTATCAGAACATCTCTGCCTGCAGTCACTCGTCGACAGACAAGGAGATCGCTTTCTGCGTGTGATTTTGGAGAGGTTGAAGGAATTTGAAAGTTAGTGGAAACAGCATCTGTCAGCTATTATTGCAGTGTTGTTCTTCCTTGTTTAGCAAGTTGTCAGCAACTAAATTGACAGAAAATCAGGCAAATGTATTTCTGTGTACAGTCCCTGACAAGTGGCGGAGGCCCATTTGTGTCTTTTCTTGGCAGTGACATTGTAGGTTCATGTACAAAATCTAAGCAAGTTAGCACTTCACTGAAAGACACTGAGTTAAGACAATCAAAAATATTTGCTTTGTGTTATAATAACTAATAATTCTACTGTAAATAAGAACCAGTTGAAAAATAGAATGTAGTAGCAAGATACTTCAGCTATCTCTGAAGTGAGCTAAATGCTCCTTTTAGCAGTTAAGCCTTTACAGATGTCAGCTGAGGAGAACAAGCATCTTTGTAATTTATTTATCACAAGTGAAAGCTGCTTCTTCTACTTGTTCATCTAGATATTACCTTCATTTTTCTGTCTCCCATCACGTACACTTCAAAGCAAGCTGAGATTCTAAAATAATTTCTTTTTGTATGGATGCTTTTGAAACTTCCCTCAAGGTAGATCTTAGTCAAGAGAATCTAATAAGACATTGTCCCTCTGCAGAGCTTCTCCAGGAAATGCTCTTTATTCTTTAACTTGCATATAATTTTATTTATGTTAAAGTCACCATAAGAGCAATGGAGGTTTTTACTGTCTGCTTCAGAGATTTCAAACCAACTGTTTTAGAACTAGATGTGTGCAAGAATTGTATTCAGGGCTATGGAAGAAGAGGAGCTTGGTTGCAGTCTTTTGGATTGACTGTTCTATTGGGCTTTCAAAAACTTTTTTAGCCATACATGACCAAAAAGTATTTTTAAATTCTGGGATTTTCAGAGTGAGTGGAGATTTTAGGCTAACTGCAAGAAGACTTGTAGGAAAGATCTGTTACATATGAAGGAGGGTGGAGGGAGCACAAATCCCAAACTGTTCCATGCTCCCTTGTTCCCTTCTAAAATTCTGCATTGATATTGCAAGGAAATTTTTCTTTGGAGTGTAATGTTTACTTGGGGACGATGGTGTTAAAGGAAAAGACCCCTTTTTTTAGCTGTGACATTCTTAGGATCATTTAGCTGCTAGATTGGGCTGTGCAGTGTTTGAAAAGAGGCAGAAATTGCAAGATAAGATCAACTGCTCACCTGGGGAGACTTAGAAAAGTTTCATATTTGAAGCACATGTTCCAAATGCTAGTCAGGAATGGATAGCATTAAATTCTTACATCTGGCACAGAGCTGCTTGCTTTTATGTTGGTTTCTTTTCTTGTTTTATTGTTTAAAAGGATAATAAAACCTCACAATAATATCTCATAATCAGTATAGAATATCTCCAGGCACCTCTTGAATGGTGGCTTTGCCAAGAAGAACATACGTCGTGGTTTATTTGCCTACAGAAATGCTGAGGGTTTTCATCTGGATCCCCTTGGAAATAAATTTATGATTTGTACCAGCGCAAAAAAAAGGAAGAGGAAAATATTCTGCACTGGCTGAATAGATGGTAATTCATTTTGGCTGTGTGGCAAGCAGAATTAATTATCCAAGCAACGTTACACCTTTGGCATGGCTTCAGCTGTTGCATGTTGCCATAGATGCTTCAAAGCCAAGGCTCCTGCCATTTCCCTTTGGTTTTGGTATGGTTCTATGGTTAGTAACTGGATACCAATAAACTGAAAATCCACCTTTAAATGGCAATAATTCCAACTCGTAGGTTTTTAGTGGGTTTTAAAGCAAATTTTAGCTGGACTTCACACATACTGATCTTCACTGATTGTTTTTAGGATTGCAGAAAACAAAGTAAGAGCAAGGAAAAGACTTGAGCAGGGAATGTTCAGGTGTCTTCATGAAAGCTTTCTCTTTTGAATTCTTTCCAAATATTCCATGTTGTTTCTGTTAATTCCTTTTTATTCTCGAATCTAATTAAATGCAGTGTTGGTGGCAGTGGACTGTTCATTTGATGTGTTTGTTGCTGGCAGATGTGTGTTAGCTGGATTGTGTGTGCCCTGTTTGTCCACTCCTCTCTGATATTGGCTGTGGCCACTGTTGGTGCCAGGTGCTACAGCTCAGACTGGTTTTACATTTCTGTTTCTGTGGCTTCTGCTCTAGATTTTTTTTTTTAATCAGCTCAAATTCCTCTATAATTTTCAAAAGTAACTGTTTCCTCAGGATACTGAGGGAATCAATATCCATTCATCTTTTAAAAATCCTAGTCACAATGCTTCCAGCTGGTGATTCCAGGGTGTTTTCTTCCCTCCAGTTAGATTGATATCTCTGCGGTTAGTCCTTCCTACAGGCAGTCTTTAATCCTACCCTTGGTCTAATGGGGCTGCTTTTAGCTCTCTCTAAAGAAGTTCTTTTTTGAAGGTGTCAGCCAGAATTTTATGCCAGGAATGTCCACATGGTGTTTCCAGGAGGAGGAAAGCCGTGCTTTGACAGTGATGTTTGGTTGGTCACACTGACATGTTCTGATATCCTTTCCTGGAGCCAGAAACTGGACAGTAATTCCAGGACTTGTGCATCCCCTTGTCCTGCATCTCTTTAGGCCCTTCCACTCTGTGGCCCATCTCAGTGAATCTGTGTCTGGGTTTTTTCAGATTTCCAGTTCCGTCAGCTTGACTTTGCTTTGATGTTTGGGTCTAACCACCTAGAATAGTGCACTGCTCATTTTTCTTAATGTATGAAGAACTTGTCCCTGTTGCTAAGGTGTTTTTTTTTACTCTTTTCTTATAGAAGAACTATCTGGAATCATTCTGAGAATAGGCTGCAGTTCCAAACAGAGTTGTGATTACTAAGCAGTTGGGTTTTTGCCATCAGCAAATGATCATTCACTTACTAATGTAGTGAACCATTTAAAGAGAATTTGTCTTGTTTGTCTCCTGTTACTGTTGGTTATAATAATTTGTCTGAAGTCTCTTTAACTCCTTGAAAATTGTTCCCATCAAATTAAATTTTTAATCTATGACAATGCAAAATGCAGTTAATTGTTTATGGAATGTTCTACAGCATAGTGATAGAGACAATTTTGATCAATCAGGTGGCTCTAAAGCATACAGATCTAATACTGCATCACTGTATTTCAAAAATCATTACTGTTGCTTTGGAAAGTGCCAGTTATGGTTAAAGATGTCAGCAAATTTAAGAGGAGGACAGAAAATATCAATTTAAAAATCTTGGTTTAATTTAAAAGTTAATGGTGAAAAGTGTGCAATTGGAATTTTATTTTCCTTCTGTTACACCCAGTGATGACTGTCATGAGAGCAATAGGCCAGACATGGGATTAAAATTGTGCTAGTTAAGTAATTTACTAACTACTATTCTGCAGTTCTACTCTTTCTTTAGACTGCTGGTTTGAACTATAAACTTGAGAATTCTTACACCTCTAAGACATTTTACTAAACAAATATTAATTTAATATTAAGGGTTACAGAATGGAAACTATTGCCTATACAGTACTCACAGTATTAAAAGGACCAAATGTAATATAAAAGGCAATCTTTCATAGGAACACGTAAATTGAATTCTTAAAGAAATACTTTGCTTCTGATTCTTTTTCTGTAGACAGATTCATCGAGCATGCTGCCAACAGATAATGTGAATGTCAAGGTGTAAACATGTCTTGAAACAACCCTTTAATTTGCCATGGGAAGTTATTATGGTGACTGTAAATTATGTGACTTGCTCATGCTAGAGTAAACCCAAAATGAAATCTAGACAAGCCATTAAGGAAATGAAGCATTGATCTAATTCTATTGCATTCCAGCATTATGGAAAGATTCATCTTGGAATTGGGATTGAGTGGTACATTTTAGACTGAATATGTTGACATTGAAATCTGATTATTTTCTATAATGCTCAGCTATATCAATGTATGCTGAGCTGCCAGCATGATACCATGAGGGATGTTTACATCTCAACCAGCCTTTCCTAGGTCCTGGCCCTGCATTTGCCTCTGGTGTTGTGGATCGGAGGCTCATGACTGTGGAATCTTTTCTGTGTCTGAACTGTTTTTTTTTTTTTAACCAGACAATTATCTCTTCCCAAGACACCTGGAGAGACGCTTTTGGTCTGCTTTGCTTTGGTCTCTACCAGTGCCTGAAGTCCTTGTGTTTCATGAGGAGCAGGTCAGGTTTTACAAGGGCTCGTGTCATCCATCCTCCTCTTGCATGTGCAGAGGCTCCAGAAGGTATCATTCAGCACAAGGGTGTCCAGTGGAAGGTTTTAGCTGTGACTGTGTTTCCTTCTGTGACTTCCTCACCTAAATTTTAATTGTGCTGGATGAAATAAACAAATGTGACCCTGTTTAGAACTTTAGGTTGAGATTTTTCAAAACAACTTTGCTCTCATTTAAAATGTGTCAGGAAAACAACCTGGAGATCTCTTTTGTGTCTTTTAATTACTGTATTGACTTGTGCCTCAGTAATTTTCCTTAAAATTTCTGATTTATGATCAGTGAAGATTTTGTGAAAAAGTAGAAGCGTCATTTTTATTTCACACCGTACATTTGTCTTCTCAACTTGATCAGTAACAAGCAAACTTCACTCTTGATATTGGAGGAGTTCAAAGTTTAGCCTGTGTGTTTTCTTAAGCATCACATATGGGAAGGAAAATCTTATGTACCTGATAAGTTACTTTTGTTTGAAATATTTTTCAGGTGGGATTTTTTCAAGGGGTGGTCAATCACTAGAAAACAAAATCATTTTATTAGTGATTCAAAAACTCCCCTGCCTTGGGATTATTTGGGTTTTGTCTCTAACTAGAAAAAGGAAACACTTATGCCAGATAGGACTGAGCCTCCTACAATACTTCCACATGGCTAAAATTGCTAAAATTACTGGGCAATTTTGGTAAGTAGTTATTATATAAAAAAGGGGGTTTTCAAATGCTTTACCGATCAATGGGTAAACAGGGCCATGCCATAAAGAGATTTTAAAGAGAAATGGAGCAGATCTGTCTCTGTGCATTAGGAACTGGTACCAGGTGGCTCAGGAAGAGCACCCAGGGTCACTTCATGCTGTTCTGGCTGAAGCCCTGGATACCTCCTGTGTCACAGATATGATAGCTGCAGTTTTGGGTTTACATCCACAAGCTGGACTTCCTTTTTAATTCTGTGAAACTGTCTGCTAAAAGGAGAAATGTTGTGTGTGCTGTTTATCTTTCTTGTATATTTAGGAACTAAAGAAATATCTTGGTCTTCCTCATTAAGATAAAATTGTCAAAACTACCTCATCTTATAAAACTCAGCTGTAGAACAGGAAAATTCTCTGAGCTGGTGTTTTTTATTTTCCTATTAGATGCTTTTTAGTGTCCAGGGTGTATATTTGACTCAATTTTCTATGACTACTCAAAGTAGAAAGCCTTGAAAGCCCTTTATTTGTAAGGTATGAGAAGCTAAAGCAAGGGTTAAACAGAGTCCTGAAAAAACCTCAGGTTATGCAAAACCACATGCCAAGTTTCTAAAGTGAAAGGCATGAAAACAGGTCATAAATCACTGTGTCTGCAGAAGATGAAGTCTCCAGAATTTATTATTTACGCAGCATTCTGATTTGCCCACGAGGAAGCTCCTTGTTGGGATAAATGCTGTAACTATAGTGATAACACACTTGGAGCTGCAGCTTCCAGCGTGGGGCACAGCCAGGAGAGCACCACAGCATCCTCTTGCTGTGCCTCCAGATAGGAAGGGGAGCATTTGTCCCACAGTAGTTTATTTTTTTAATGGGAAATGATACGTAAACCACAGAAGAAAGAAAAAATAAAGTAAAGGGGAGTTGTTAAAATACTTCAAGGAAATGTGTATACTTCTTTTCCTTATGTATTGCTTAACAGCAAACAAGAGCAAAGAGATTGGGTTGTTTTTTAAAAAAACCCAAGCTTTTGGAAAAAAAAGTTTTAAAATTTCTATTCTAAAGACAGCTTTTCAAATGTATCTATATAAAAACATGCTGGGGTTATTTTATATCTGTGCAATTGGATCTAAGTATCTTTACAGTTCTGGCTAGAGCCAAACACTTGAAGGCAGAGGTGAGATCCCCCTGTGCCTCTCTGGACCCACACGTGCTTCTCTGCTCCTCCAAATCCTTTGGGAGGAGCCTGCCAGATGGAGCAATGTGAATCCATGCACATGCATTCAAATTGGTAAAATAGCCAGATTTGATACATATCTCAGAGGTTTCTGAGTGATCTGAGGAGGTTTTGAAGGTTTTCATGAGATCACCTGTTCATTTTTACTTGTTGCAGATAGCAGCTCTTTCAGTGCAATCTGCTGGCTCTGCAGCTCAGCTCCCTGTGCTGGGTGGTTCTGTCAGTCCCCTCTTGTGCTGAGTCTTTGTGGCTGTGAAAAAAAATGTTACTCTTCAGGATGACAATAGTCACTGAAGAAAAGCCCATTATTTGTGACAGACAGACTTTGTGTGTGCAGGGCTTGTTCAGCACTCAGGAAAGAGGGGCTGAATTCTCACCTGGACATTCTGTCGAAGGGACATATGGGGAGATGAGATGGCATGGCACTTGTAAAATTACTTACTGTTCTGAGCTACCAGAACAGTAGCTCTGTGATTTTCCAGTGCTTGGCTTGCATTTTGTCTAAAAGTATCAAGTGAGTTTTTATTTAGAATGACACACTCTGATACATCATATGACAGTGGTTTATACACTCTAATCAGCTGTAGTTCAATCTCAAGGAAAACTTTCATGTATCTTTTCTTTTTCTTTGCTAAAGAAAGGTTTGATATATCAAACCTTTATATATAGTGTGTAATATGAAGGCTTGTTTTATTTTCCCCCAATGGTGTTTATTCTTCTCTTCTCTCTGTAAGAAGTCGCTCTGTTCTCTGGGGACAGCACCAGAACCAGTAGTCTGAATTCTTGGGGTTTATCCCATGTCTATTCTTTACTGCATTTCTCCGCAATAATTCACTTTACCTATCTGTGTTTCTGTTCATCTCATGTATAAAGTGGGAATAACGATATTGTGACTTCCTTGGAAGTAAAGTAGGAATTTCTTTCTGAAAATCAATAAGTAAAATCTCTGTTAAGGTGCAGTCCCTGTTTTCTCACTCTAAATAAGATGTCTTGAGAATTTGCTTCTCAACTTGGACAAGATGCCTGTGGAAGTGTCTTGTCAAAATAGTAAAAAAAAATTCCTGAAGTGAAGGTATTTTGTAAACTGCAGGCAAAAAATATTATTTAACAAGTTTTCTGAGAGATGTGTGGTTTCTCTTTGCAGGAAGAGAAGATAGGATGTTATTCTCTGCCCATATTAATGGAAGTAGTTTTCAAACATAATTTTTGCCCACAGACACTTCCCCCCACCCCATATTCTTTAATTCTGCATCTCACAGACACTGGTGGCTTTTTCTGAGCAAGCTTTTCCAAGAAACTGAGATGTAGCAAGCCCTTGGTACGGAAAGGTTGGTGTCAGAAATTCATTCTCTGCCATTTTGAGTGTCTCCATCTCTGCTGGGTCCCTCCTGGCAGCAGAGGTGGATGTGGAGGAAGAGGTGGATCTGCAGGAATGGATGTGCAGGCAGGGATGGGTGTGCAGGGATGGATGTGCAGGCAGGGATGGATGTGCAGGCAGGGATGGCTGTGCAGGCAGGGATGGATGTGCAGGCAGGGATGTGCAGGCAGGGATGGATGTGCAGGCAGGGATGGCTGTGCAGGGATGGATGTGCAGGGATGGATGTGCAGGGATGGATGTGGAGGCATGGATGGATGTGCAGGGATGGGTGTGCAGGGATGGACGTGCATGGATGGATGTGCAGGCAGGGATGGATGTGGAGGCAGGGATGGGTGTGCAGGGATGGATGTGCATGGATGGATGTGCAGGCAGAGATGGATGTGGAGGCAGGGATGGGTGTGCAGGGATGGATGTGCAGGCAGGGATGGGTGTGCAGGGATGAATGTGCA